>MDKI01149487.1:0-15553 GCA_005239505.1 Nicotiana paniculata | reverse complement strand
CATGGGCTCCCGGATCCGGATCGCCTGAAATTTGTCTGGACAATAGAAAATGACCTAAGGAACCTTGGTCACAGTCTCTCCATGACCGTTCGTCAATATTTTGGCATCATAGAGCCATAAAACAAAAACTCATCCCGATTCTAATATTTTCGTGTACTAGCCCACGCTTTCTGAAGTGGCACGGGCTCCCGGATCGGGACCGCCTGAAATTTATCCGGATAATAGAAAATTACCTAAGAAACATTGGTCACCGACCAGCCATGACTGTTCGTCAATATTTTGGTATTATAGATCCATAAAACAAAAACTCGGCCCGATTCCAACATTTTCGTGTGCTATAGCCCAGGCTTTCTTAGAGGGCACGGAATCCCGGATTCGGACCGCCTGAAATTTTTCTGGACAATTAAAAATGACCTAAAGAACATTTTTCAACGACCCGCCATGACCGTTCTTCAATACTTTGGCACCAAAGATCCATAAAATGAAAATTCGACCCGATTTCATCATTTTCGTGTGCTATAGCCCACGCTTTCTGAGTGGGCACGGGCTGCCAGATACGAATCGCCTGAAATTTGACTAGACAATAGAAAATGACCTAAGGAACATTTTTCACCGACCCGCCATGAAACTTCGTCAATCCTTTGGCATTTTAGAGCCTTAAAATGAAAACTCGGCCCGATTCCCATATTTTCTTGTGCTATAGCCCACGCTTTCTAAGTGGGCATGGGCTCCCAGATCCGGATCGCCTGAAATTTGTCCGGACAATAGAACATGACCTAAGGAACATTGGTCACAGTCTCTTCATGACCGTTCGTCAATATTTTGGCACCATAGAGCAATAAAACAAAAACTCAGCCCGATTCTAATATTTTCGTGTACTATATAACCCACGCTTTCTGAAGTGGCACGGGCTCTCTATTCGGGACCGCCTGAAATTTATCCGGATAATATAAAATGACCTAAGGAACATTGGTCATCGACCAGCCATGACTGTTCGTCAATATTTTTGTATTATAGAGCCATAAAAAAAAAACTCGGCCCGATTCCAACATTTTCGTGTGCTATAGCCCACGCTTTCTTAAAGGGCACGGAATCCCATATTTGGACCGCCTGAAATTTTTCCGGACAATTGAAAATGACCTAAAGAACATTGTTCAATGACCCGCCATGACCGTTCGTCAATACTTTGGCACTATAGAGCCATAAAATTAAAATTCGACCCGATTTCAACATTTTCGTGTGCTATAGCCCACGCTTTCTGAGTGGGCACGGGCTGCCAGATACGAATCGCCTGAAATTTGTCTAGACAATAGAAAATGACCTAAGGAACATTGGTCACCGACCCTCCATGACCGTTCGTCAATATTTTGGCACTATAGAGCCATAAAAAAAACTCGGCCCGATTCCAACATTTTCGTGTGCTGTAGCCCACGCTTCCCGAGGGGGCACGGGCACCCGGATCCGGATCGCCTGAAATTCGTCTGGACAATAGAAAATGACCTAAGGAACATTGGTCACAGTCTCTTCATGACCGTTCGTCAATATTTTAGCACCATAGAGCCATAAAACAAAAACTCATCCCGATTCTAATATTTTAGTGTACTATATAGCCCACGCTTTCTGAAGTGGCACGGGCTCCCGGATCGGGACCGCCTGAAATTTATCCGGATAATAGAAAATTACCTAAGGAACATTGGTCACCGACCAGCCATGACTGTTCGTCAAAATTTTGGTATTATAGATCCATAAAACAAAAACTCGGCCCGATTCCAACATTTTCGTGTGCTACAGCCCACGCTTTCTTAGAGGGCACGGAATCCCGGATTCGGACCGCCTGAAATTTTTCTGGACAATAGAAAATGACCTAAGGAACATTGGTCACAGTCTCTTCATGACCGTTCGTCAATATTTTGGCACCATAGAGCCATAAAACAAAAACTCAGCCCGATTCTAATATTTTCGTGTACTATAGAGCCCACGCTTTCTGAAGTGGCACGGGCTCCCGGATCGGGACCGCCTGAAATTTATCCCGATAATAGAAAATGACCTAAGGAACACTGGTCACCGACCTGCCATGACTATTCGTCAATATTTTGGTATTATAGATCCATAAGACAAAAACTCGACCCGATTCCAACATTTTCGTGTGCTATAGCCCACGCTTTCTTAGAGGGCACGGAATCCCGGATTCGGACCGCTTGAAATTTGTCCGGACAATTGAAAATGACCTAAAGAACATTGTTCAATGACCCTCCATGACCGTTCGCCAATACTTTGGCACTATAGAGCCATAAAATGAAAATTCGACCTGATTCCAACATTTTCGTGTGCTATAGCCCATGCTTTCTTAGAGGGCACGGGCTGCCAGATACGAATCGCCTGAAATTTTTCTAGACAGTAGAAAATGACCTAACGAACATTGGTCACTGACCCGCCATGAAAATTCGTCAATCCTTTGGCATTTTAGAGCCATAAAATGAAAACTCGGCCCGATTCCCATATTTTCTTGTGCAATAGCCCACACTTTCTGGGTGGGCATGGGCTCCCGGATCCGGGTCGCCTGAAATTTGTCTAGAAGATAGAAAATGACCTAAGGAACATTGGTCACATTCTCTTCATGACCGTTCGTTAATATTTTGGCACCATAGAGCCATAAAACAAAAACTCAGCCCGATTCGAATATTTTCGTGAACTATATAGCCCACGCTTTCTGAAGCGGCATAGGCTCCTGGATCGGGACCGCTTGAAATTTATCCGGATAATAGAAAATGACCTACGGAACATTGGTCACCGACCATCCATGACTGTTCGTCAATATTTTGGTATTATAGATCCATAAAACAAAAACTCGGCCCGATTCCAACATTTTCGTGTGCTATAGCCCACGCTTTCTTAGAGGGCACGTAATCCCGGATTCGGACCGCTTGAGATTTGTCCGGACAATTGAAAATGACCTAAAGAACATTGTTCAATGACCCGCCATGACCATTGGCTAATACTGTGGCACCATAGAGCCATAAAATGAAAATTCGACCCGATTCCAACATTTTCGTGTGCTATAGCCCACGCTTTCTTAGAGGGCACGGAATCCCGGATTCGGACCGCCTGAAATTTTTCCGGACAATTGAAAATGACCTAAAGAACATTGTTCAATGACCCGCCATGACCGTTCGTCAACACTTTGGCACTATAGGGCCATAAAATGAAAATTCGACCCGATTTCAACATTTTTGTGTGCTATAGCCCACGCTTTCTGAGTGGGCACGGGCTGCTAGATACGAATCGCCTGAAATTTGTCTAGACAATAGAAAATGACCTAAGGAACATTGGTCACCGAACCGCAAAGAAAATTCGTCAATCCTTTGGGGTTTTAGAGCCATAAAATGAAAACTCGGCCCGATTCCCATATTTTCTTGTGCTATAGCCCACGCTTTCTGAGTGGGCATGGGCTCCCGGATCCGGATCGCTTGAAATTTGTCTGGACAATAGAAAATGACCTAAGGAACGTTGGTCACAGTCTCTTCATGACCTGTCATCAATATTTTGGCACCATAGAGCCATAAAACAAAAACTCATCCCGATTCTAATATTTTCGTGTACTATATAGCCCACGCTTTCTGAAGTGGCACGGGCTCCCGAATCGGGACCGCCTGAAATTTATCCGGATAATAGAAAATGACCTAAGGAACATTGGTCACTGATCAGCCATGACTGTTCGTCAATATTTTGGTATTATAGATCCATAAAACAAAAACTCGGCCCGATTCCAACATTTTCGTGTGCTATAGCCCACGCTTTCTTAGAGGGCACGTAATCCCGGATTCGGACCGCTTGAAATTTGTCCGGACAATTGAAAATGACCTAAAGAACATTGTTCAATGACCCGCCATGACCATTCGCCAATACTATGGCACTATAGAGCCATAAAATGAAAATTCGACCCGATTCCAACATTTTCGTGTGCTATAGCCCACGCTTTCTTAGAGGGCACGGAATCCCGGATTCGGACCGCCTGAAATTTTTCCGGAAAATTGAAAATGACCTAAAGAACATTGTTCAATGACCCGCCATGACCGTTCGTCAACACTTTGGCACTATAGGGCCATAAAATGAAAATTCGACCCCATTTCAACATTTTCGTGTGCTATAGACCACGCTTTCTGAGTGGGCACGGGCTGCCAGATACGAATCGCCTGAAATTTGTCTAGATAATAGAAAATGACCTAAGGAACATTGGTTACCGACCCTCCATGAAAATTCATCAATCCTTTGGCATTTTAGAGCCATAAAATGAAAACTCGGCCCGATTCCAACATTTTCGTGTGCTATAGACCACGCTTTCTGAGTGGGCACGGGCTGCCAGATACGAATCGCCTGAAATTTGTCTAGATAATAGAAAATGACCTAAGGAACATTGGTCACCGACCTGCCATGACTATTCGTCAATATTTTGGTATTATAGATCCATAAGACTAAAACTCGGCCCGATTCCAACATTTTCGTGTGCTATAGCCCACGCTTTCTTAGAGGGCACGGAATCCCGGATTTGGACCGCCTGAAATTTTTCCGGACAATTGAAAATGACCTAAAGAACATTGTTCAATGACCTGCCATGACCGTTCGTCAATACTTTGGCACTATAGAGCCATAAAATCAAAATTCGACCTGATTCCAACATTTTCGTGTGCTATAGCCCACGCTTTCTTAGAGGGCACGGGCTGCCACTACGAATCGCCTGAAATTTGTCTAGACAGTAGAAAATGACCTATCGAACATTGGTCACCGACCCGCCATGAAAATTCGTCAATCCTTTGGCATTTTAGAGCCATAAAATGAAAACTTTGCCCGATTCCCATATTTTCTTGTGCAATAGCCCACACTTTCTGAGTGGGCATGGGCTCCCGGATCCGGGTCGCCTGAAATTTGTCTAGAAGATAGAAAATGACCTAAGGAACATTGGTCACAGTCTCTTCATGACCGTTCGTCAATATTTTGGCACCATAGATCCATAAAATCAAAAACTCAGCCCGATTCGAATATTTTCGTGAACTATATAGCCCACGCTTTCTGAAGCGGTATGGGCTCCTGGATCGGGACCGCCTGAAATTTATCCGGATAATAGAAAATGACCTACGTAAAATTGGTCACCGACCATCCATGACTACTCGTCAATATTTTGGTATTATAGAGCCATAAAACAAAAACTCGTCCCGATTCCAACATTTTCGTGTGCTATAGCCCACGCTTTCTTAGAGGGTACGGAATCCCGGATTCGGACCGCCTGAAATTTGTTCGGACAATTCAAAATGACCTAAAGAACATTGTTTAATGACCCGCCATGACCGTTCGTCAACACTTTGGCACTATAGAGCCATAAAATGAAAATTTGACCCGATTTCAACATTTTCGTGTGCTATAGCCCACGCTTTCTGAGTGGGCACGGGCTGCCACTACGAATCGCCTGAAATTTGTCTAGACATCAGAAAATGACCTATCGAACATTGGCCACCGACCCGCAAAGAAAATTCGTCAATCCTTTGGCATTTTAGAGCCATAAAATGAAAACTCGGCCCGATTCCCATATTTTCTTGTGCTATAGCCGACGCTTTCTGAGTGGGCATGGGCTCCCGGATCCGGATCGCCTGAAATTTGTCCGGACAATAGAAAATGACCTAAGGAACATTGGTCACAGTCTCTTCATGACCGTTCGTCAATATTTTGGCACCATAGAGCCATAAAACAAAAACTCAGCCCGATTCTAATATTTTCGTGTACTATAGAGCCCACGCTTTCTGAAGTGGCACGGGCTCCCGGATCGGGACCGCCTGAAATTTATCCGGATAATAGAAAATGACCTATGGAACATTGGTCACCGACCAGCCATGACTGATCGTCAATATTTTGGTATTATAGATCCATAAGACAAAAACTCGGCCCGATTCCAACATTTTCGTGTGCTATAGCCCACGCTTTCTTAGAGGGCACGGAATCCCGGATTCGGACCGCTTGAAATTTTTCCGGACAATTGAAAATGACCTAAAGAACATTGTTCAATGACCCGCCATGACCGTTCGCCAATAATTTGGCACTATAGAGCCATAAAATGAAAATTCGACCCGATTCCAACATTTTCGTGTGCTATAGCCCATGCTTTCTTAGAGGGCATGGAATCCCGGATTCGGACCGCCTGCAATTTTTGCGGACAATTGAAAATGACCTAAAGAACATTGTTCAATGACACGCCATGACCGTTCGTCAATACTTTGGCACTATAGAGCCATAAAATGAAAATTCGACCCGATTTCAACATTTTCGTGTGCTATAGCCCACGCTTTCTTTGATTGCACAGAATCCCGGATTCGGTCCGCCTGAAATTTGTCTAGACAATAGAAAATGACCTAAGGAACATTGGTCACAGTCTCTTCATGACCGTTCGTCAATATTTTGGCACCATAAAACAAAAACTCAGCCCGATTCTAATATTTTCGTGTACTATACAGCCCACGCTTTCTGAAGTGGCACAAGCTCCCGGATCGGGACCGCCTGAAATTTATCCGGATAATAGAAAATGACCTATGGAACATTGGTCACCGACCAGCCATGACTATTCGTCAATATTTTTGTATTATAGATCCATAAGACAAAAACTCGGCCCGATTCCAACATTTTCGTGTGCTATAGCCCACGCTTTCATAGAGGGCACGGAATCCCAGATTCGGACCGCGTGAAATTTTTCCGGACAATTGAAAATGACCTAAAGAACATTGTTCAATGACCCGCCATGACCGTTGGCCAATACTTTGGCACTATAGAGCCATAAAATGAAAATTCGACCCGATTCCAACATTTTCGTGTGCTATAGCCCACGCTTTCTTAGACGGCACGGAATCCCGGATTCGGACCGCCTGAAATTTTTCGACAATTGAAAAGGACCTAAAGAACATTGTTCAGTGACCCGCCATGACCATTCGTAAGCACTTTGGCACTTTAGGGCCATAAAATTAAAATTCGACCCGATTTCAACATTTTCGTGTGCTATAGCCCATGCTTTCTGAGTGGGCACGGGGTGCCAGATACGAATCACCTGAAATTTGTCTGGACAATAGAAAATGACCTAAGGAACATTGGTCACCGACCCTCCATGAAAATTTGTCAATCCTTTGGCATTTTAGAGCCATAAAATGAAAACTCGGCCCGATTCCCATATTTTCTAGTGCTATAGCCTACTCTTTTTGAGTGGGCATGGGCTCCCGGATCCGAATCGCCTGAAATTTGTCCGGACAATAGAAAATGACCTAAGGAACATTGGTTACAGTCTCTTCATGACCGTTCGTCAATATTTTGGCACCATAGAGCCATAAAACAAAAACTCGGCCTGATTCCAACATTTTCGTGTGCTATAGCCCACACTTTCTTAGAGGGCCCGGAATCCCGGATTCGGACCGCTTGAAATTTTTCTGGACAATTGAAAATGACCTAAAGAACATTGTTCAATGACCCTCCATGACCGGTCGAAAATACTTTGGCACTATAGAGCCATAAAATGAAAATTCGACCCGATTCCAACATTTTCGTGTGCTATAGCCCACGCTTTCTTAGAGGGCACATAATCCCGGATTCGGACCGCCTGAAATTTTTCCGGAAAATTGAAAATGACCTAAATAACATTGTTCAATGACCCGCCATGACCGTTCGTCAACAGTTTGGCACTTTAGGGCCATAAAATGAAAATTCGACCCGATTTCAAAATTTTCGTGTGCTATAGCCCACGCTTTCTGAGTGGGCATGGGCTGCCAGATACGAATCGCCTGAAATTTTTCTAGACAATAGAAAATGACCTAAGGAACAGTGGTCACCGACCCGCCATGAAAATTCGTCAATCCTTTGGCATTTTAGAGCCATAAAATGAAAACTCGGCCCGATTCCCATATTTTCTTGTGCTATAGCGTACTCTTTCTGAGTGGGCATGGGCTCCCGGATCCGAATCGCCTGAAATTTGTCCGGACAATAGAAAATGACCTAAGGAACATTGGTCACAGTCTCTTCATGACCGTTCTTCAATATTTTGGCACCATAGAGCCATAAAACAAAAACTCAGCCCGATTCTAATATTTTCGTGTATTATATAGCCCACGCTTTCTGAAGTGGCACGGGCTCCCGGATTGGGACCACCTGAAATTTATCCGAATAATAGAAAATGACCTAAGGAAAATTGGTCACCGACCAGCCATGACTTTTCGTCAATATTTAGGTATTATAGAGCCATAAAACAAATACTCGGCCCGATTCCAACATATTCGTGTGCACGGAATCCTTGATTCGGACCGCCTGAAATTTTTCCGGACAATTGAAAATGACCTAAAGAACATTGTTCAATGACCCTCCATGACCGTTCGTCAATACTTTGGCACTATAGAGCCATAAAATGAAAATTCGACCTGATTTCAACATTTTCGTGTGCTATAGCCCACGCTTTCTGAGTGGGCACGGGCTACCAGATACGAATCGCCTGAAATTTTCCTAGACAATAGAAAATGACCTAAGGAACATTTTTCACTGACCCTCCATGAAAATTTGTAATCCATTGGCATTTTAGAGCCATAAAATTAAAACTCGACCCGATTCCCATATTTTCTTGTGCTATAGCCCACACTTTCTGAGTGGGCATGGGCTCCCGGATCCGGATCGCCTGAAATTTGTCCGGACAATAGAAAATGACCTATGGTACATTAGTCACATTCTCTTCATCACCGTTCGTCAATACTTTGGCAACATAGAGCCATAAAACAAAAACTCGGCCCGATTCCAACATTTTCGTGTGCTATAGCCCACACTTTCTTAGAGGGCACGGAATCCCAGATTCGGACCGCCTGAAATATGTCCTGACAATTTAAAATGACCTAAACAACATTGTTCAATGACTCTCCATGACGGTTCGTCAATACTTTGGCACTATAGAGCCATAAAATGAAAATTCGACCCGATTCCAACATTTTCGTGTGCTATAGCCCACGCTTTCTTAGAGGGCACGGAATCCCGCATTCGGACCGCCTGAAATTTGTCCGGACAATTGAAAATAACCTAAAGAACATTGTTCAATGACCCGCCATGACCGTTCATCAACACTTTGGCACTTTAGGGCCATAAAATGAAAATTCGACCCGATTTCAAAATTTTCGTGTGCTATAGCCCACGCTTTCTGAGTGGGCACGGGCTGCCAGATACAAATCGCTTGAAATTTGTCTAGACAATACAAAATGACCTAAGGAACATTGGTCACCAACCCTCCATGAAAATTCGTCAATCCTTTGGCATTTTAGAGCCATAAAATGAAAACTCGACCCGATTCCCATATTTTCTTATGCTATAGCCCACGCTTTCTGAGTGGGCATGGGCTCCCAGATCCGGATCGCCTGAAAATTGTCCGGACAATAGAAAATGACCAAAGGAACATTTGTCACATTCTCTTCTTGACCGTTCGTCAATATTTTAACTACATAGAGCCATAAAACAAAAACTCAGCCCGATTCTTATATTTTCGTGTACTATATAGCCCACGCTTTCTGAAGTGGCACGGGCTCCCGGATTGGGACCGCCTGTAATTTATCCGGATAATAGAAAATGACCTAAGGAACATTGTTCACCGACCAGCCATGACTGTTCGTCAATATTTTGGTATTATAGAGCCATAAAACAAAAACTCGGCCCGATTCCAACATTTTCGTGTGCTATAGCCCACACTTTCTTAGAGGGCACGGAATCCCGGATTCGGACCGCCTGAAATATGTCCTGACAATTTAAAATGACCTAAAGAACATTGTTCAATGACCCTCCATGACCGTTCGTCAATACTTTGGCACTATAAAGCCATAAAATGAAAATTCGACCCGATTTCAACATTTTCGTGTGCCATAGCCCACGCTTTCGGAGTGGGCACGGGCTGCCAGATACGAATCGCCTGAAATTTGTCTAGACAATAGAAAATGACCTAAGGAACATTGGTCACCGACCCTCCATGAAAATTCGTCAATCCTTTGGCATTTTAGAGCCATAAAATGAAAAATCGACCCGATTCCCATATTTTCGTGTGCTATAGCCCACGCTTTCTGAGTGGGCATGCGCTCCCGGATCCGGAACGCCTGAAATTTGTCCGGACAATAGAAAATGACCTAAGTAACATTGCTCACGGTCTCTTCATGACCGTTCGTCTTTATTTTGGCACCATAGAGCCATAAAACAAAAACTCAGCCCGATTCTAATATTTTCGTGTACTATATAGCCCACGCTTTCTGAAGTGGCACGGTCTCCCGGATTGGGACCACCTGAAATTTATCCGGATAATAGAAAATGACTTAACGAAAATTTGTCAACGACCAGCCATGAATGTTCGTCAATATTTTGGTATTATAGATCCATAAAACAAAAACTCGGCCCGATCCCAATATTTTCGTGTGCTATAGCCCACGCTTTCTTAGAGGGCACGGAATCCAAGATTCAGACCGCCTGAAATTTGTCCGGACAATTGAAAATGACCTAAAGAACATTGTTCAATGACGCGCCATGACCGTTCGTCAATACTTTGGCACAATAGAGCCATAAAATGAAAATTCGACCCGATTTCAACATTTTCGTGTGCTATAGCCCACGCTTTCTGAGTGGGCACAGGCTGCCAGATACGAATCGCCTGAAATTTGTCTAGACAATAGAAAATGACCTAAGGAACATTGGTCACCAACCCGCCATGAAAATTCGTCAATCCTTTGGCATTTTAGAGCCATAAATTGAAAACTCGGCCCGATTCCCATATTTTCTTGTGCTATAGCCCACGCTTTCTGAGTGGGCATGGGCTCCCGGATCCGGATTGCCTGAAATTTGTCCGGACAATAGAAAATGACCTAAGGAACATTGGTCACAGTCTCTTCATGACCGTTCGTAAATATATTGGCACCATAGAGCCATAAAACAAAAACTCAGCCCGATTCTAATATTTTCGTGTACTATATAGCCCACGCTTTCTGAAGTGGCACGGGCTCCCGGATCGGGACCGCCTGAAATTTATCCGGATAATAGAAAATGTCCTAAGGAACATTGGTCACCGACCAGCCCTGACTGTTCGTCAATATTTTGGTATTATAGAGCCATAAAACAAAAACTCGGCCCGATTCCAACATTTTCGTGTGCTATAGCCCACGCTTTCTTAGAGGGCACGGAATCCCGGATTCGGACCGCCTGAAATTTGTCCGGACAATTGAAAATGACCTAAAGAACATTGTTCAATGACCCTCCATGACCGTTCGTCAATACTTTGGCACGATAGAGCCATAAAATAAAAATTCGACCCGATTTTAACATTTTCGTGTGCTATAGCCCACGCTTTCTGAGTGGGCACGGGCTGCCAGATACGAATCGCCTGAAATTTGTCTAGACAATAGAAAATGACCTAAGGAACATTGTTCACTGACCCTCCATGAAAATTTGTAATCCATTGGCATTTTAGAGCCATAAAATGAAAACTCGACCCGATTCCCATATTTTCTTGTGCTATAGCCCACGCTTTCTGAGTGGGCATGGGCTCCCGGATCCGGATCGCCTGAAATTTGTCCGGACAATAGAAAATGACCTAAGGAACATTGGTCACAGTCTCTTCATGACCGTTCGTCAATATTTTGGCACCATAGAGCCATAAAACAAAAACTCAGCCCGATTCTAATATTTTCGTGTACTATATAGCCCACGCTTTCTGAAGTGGCACGGGCTCCCGGATCGGGACCGCCTGAAATTTATCCGGATAATAGAAAATGACCTAAGGAACATTGGTCACCGACCAGCCATGACTGTTCGTCAATATTTTGGTATTATAGAGCCATAAAACAAAAACTCGGCCCGATTCCAACATTTTCGTGTGCTATAGCCCACGCTTTCTTAGAGGGCACGGAATCCCAGATTCAGACCGCCTAAAATTTATCCAAACAATAGAAAATGACCTAAAGAACATTGTTCAATGACCCTCCATGACCGTTCGTCAATACTTTGGCACTATAGATCCATAAAATAAAAATTCGACCCGATTTCAACATTTTTGTGTGCTATAGCCCACGCTTTCTGAGTGGGCACGGGCTGCCAGATACGAATCGCCTGAAATTTGTCTAGACAATAGAAAATGACCTAAGGAACATTGATCACTCACCCTCCATGAAAATTCGTCAATCCTTTGGCATTTTAGAGCCATAAAATGAAAACTCGGCCCGATTCCCATATTTTCTTGTGCTATACCCACGCATTCTGAGTGGGCATGGGCTCCCGGATCCGGATCGCCTGAAATTTGTCCGGACAATAGAAAGTGACCTAAGTAACATTGGTCACAGTCTCTTCATGACCGTTCGTCAATATTTTGGCACCATAGAGCCATAAAACAAAAACTCAGCCCGATTCTAATATTTTCGTGTTCTATATAGCCCACACTTTCTGAAGTGGCATGGGCACACGGATCGGGACCGCCTGAAATTTATCCGGATAATAGAAAATGATATAAGGAACATTGTTCACCGACCAGCCATGACTATTCGTCAATATTTTGGTATTATAGATCCATAAAACAAAAACTCGGCCCGATTCCAATATTTTAGTGTACTATATAGCCCACGCTTTCTGAAGTGGCACGGGCTCCCGGATCGGGACCGCCTGAAATTTATCCGGATAGTAGAAAATTACCTAAGGAACATTGGTCACCGACCAACCATGACTGTTCGTCAATATTTTGGTATTATAGAGCCATAAAACAAAAACTCGGCCCAATTCCAACATTTTCGGGTGCTATAGCCCACGCTTTCTCAGACGGCACGCAATCCAGGATTCGGACCGCCTGAAATTTTTCCGGACAATTCAAAATGACCTAAAGAACATTTTTCAATGACCTTTCATGACCGTTCGTCAATACTTTGGCACTATAGAGCCATAAAATGTAAATTCGACCCGATTTCAACATTTTCGTGTGCTATAGCCCACGCTTTCTGAGTGGGCACGGGCTGCTAGATACGAATCACCTGAAATTTGTCTAGACAATAGAAAATGACCTAAGGAACATTGGTCACCGACCCGCCATGAAAATTCGTCAATCTTTTGGCATTTTAGAGCCATAAAATGAAAACTCGGCCCGATTCCCATATTTTCTTGTGCTATAGCCCACGCTTTCTGAGTGGTCATGGGCTCCCAGATCCGGATCGCGTGAAATTTGTCCGGACAATAGAAAATGACCTAAGGAACATTGGTCATAGTCTCTTCATGACCGTTCGTCAATATTTTGGCACCATAGAGCCATAAAACAAAAAGTCAGCCCGATTCTAATATTTTCGTGTACTATATAGCCCACGCTTTCTGAAGCGGCACGGGCTCCCGGATCGGGACCGCCTGAAATTTATCCGGATAATAGAAAATGACCTAAGGAACATTGGTCACCGACCAGCCATGATTGTTCGTCAATATTTTGGTATTATAGATCCATAAAACAAAAACTCGGCCCGATTCCAATATTTTCGTGTACTATATAGCCCACGCTTTCTGAAGTGGCACGGGCTCCCGGATCGGGACCCCCTGAAATTTATCCGGATAATAGAAAATGACCTAAGGAACATTGGTCACCGACCAGCCATGATTGTTCGTCAATATTTTGGTATTATAGAGCCATAAAACAAAAACTCGGCCCGATTCCAACATTTTCGTGTGCTATATCCCACGCTTTCTTAGAGGGCACAGAATCCCGGATTCAGACCGCCTAAAATTTGTCCGAACAATTGAAAATGACCTAAAGAACATTGTTCAATGACCCTCCATGACCGTTCGTCAATACTTTGGCACTATAGAGCCATAAAATTAAAATTCGACCCGATTTCAACATTTTCGTGTGCTATAGCCCACGCTTTCTGAGTGGGCACGGGCTGCCAGATACGAATCGCCTGAAATTTGTCTAGATAATAGAAAATGACCTAAGGAACATTGATCACTCACCCTGCATGAAAATTCGTCAATCCTTTGGCATTTTAGAGACATAAAATGAAAACTCGACCCGATTCCCATATTTTCTTGTGCTATAGCCCATGCTTTCTGAGTGGGCATGGGCTCCCAGATCCGGATCGCCTGAAATTTGCCCGGACAATAGAAAATGACCTAAGTAACATTGGTCATAGTCTCTTCATGACCGTTCGTCAATATTTTGGCACCATAGAGCCATAAAACAAAAACTCAGCCCGATTCTAATATTTTCGTGTTCTATATAGCCCACGCTTTCTGAAGTGGCACGGGCTCACGGATCGGGACCGCCTGAAATTTATCCGGATAATAGAAAATGATATAAGGAACATTGTTCACCGACCAACCATGACTGTTCGTCAATATTTTTGTATTATAGATCCATAAAACAAAAACTCGTCCCGGTTCCAATATTTTCATGTACTATATAGCCCACGCTTTCTGAAGTGGCACGGGCTCCCGGATCGGGACCGCCTGAAATTTATCCGGATAATAGAAAATGACCTAAGGAACATTGGTCACCGACCAGCCATGACTGTTCGTCAATATTTTGGTATTATAGAGCCATAAAACAAAAACTCGGCCCAATTCCAACATTTTCGTGTGCTATAGCCCACGCTTTCTTAGAGGGCACGGAATCCAGGATTCGGACCGCCTGAAATTTTTTCGGACAATTGAAAATGACCTAAAGAACATTGTTCAATGACCCGCCATGACCGTTTGTCAATACTTTGGCACTATAGAGCCATAAAATAAAAATTCGACCCGATTTAAACATTTTCGTGTGCTATAGCCCACGCTTTCTGAGTGGGCACGGGCTGCCAGATACGAATCACCTGAAATTTGTCTAGACAATAGAAAATGACCTAAGGAACATTGGTCACCGACCCACCATGAAAATTCGTCAATCCTTTGGCATTTTAGAGCCATAAAATGAAAACTCGGCCCGATTCCCATATTTTCTTGTGCTATAGCCCATGCTTTCTGAATGGGCATGGGCTCCCGGATCCGGATCGCGTGAAATTTGTCCGGACAATAGAAAATGACCTAAGGAACATTGTTCATAGTCTCTTCATGACCGTTCGTCAATATTTTGGCACCATAGAGCCATAAAACAAAAACTCAGCCCGATTCTAATATTTTCGTGTACTATATAGCCCACGCTTTCTGAAGTGGCACGGGCTCCCGGATCGGGACCGCCTGAAATTTATCCGGATAATAGAAAATGACTTAAGGAACATTGGTCACCGACCAGCCCTGATTGTTCGTCAATATTTTTGTATTATAGAGCCATAAAACAAAAACTCGGCCCAATTCCAACATTTTCGTGTGCTATAGCCCACGCTTTCTTAGAGGGCACGGGATCCTGGATTCGAACCGCCTGAAATTTGTCCGGACAATTGAAAATGACCTAAAGAACATTGTTCAATGACCCTCCATGACCGTTCGTCAATACTTTGGCACTATAGAGCCATAAAATGAAAATTCGACCCGATTTCAACATTTTCGTGTGCTTTCCAAAATTCCA